>CM062290.1:61364864-61387364 GCA_031216915.1 Pictodentalium vernedei | reverse complement strand
CGGTAAGTCTGTCTGTCAGTCTGTCTGTCAGTCTGTCTGTCAGTCAGCCTGTCAGTCAGTCTGTCAGTCAGTCTGTCCGTCTGTCATTCTGTCTGTCAGTCTGTCAGTCTGTCTGTCAGTCTGTCTGTCAGTCTGTCAGTCAATCTGTCAGTCTCTCAGTCAGTCAGTCTGTCTGTCTGTCTGTCAGTCTGTCAGTCAGACTGTCAGTGTCGGTCAGTCTCTCTGTCAGTCTGTCTGTCAGTCAGTCTGTCAGTGTCATTCAGTCTGTCTGTCATCCTGTCAGTCTGTGAGTCAGTCTATCAGTCTGTCACTCCGTCTGGCTGTCAGTCTGTCTGTCAGTCTGTCAATGATAGTCAGTCTGTCAGTCAGTCTGTCAGTGTCAGTCAGTCTGTGTCAGTCTGTCTGTCAGTCTGTCAATATGTCAGTCTGTCAGTCAGTCTGTCAGTCTGTCAGTCAGTCTGTCTGACAGTCAGTCTGTCAGTGTCAGTCAGTCTGTCAATCTGTCTGTCACTCAGTCTGTCAGTTGGTCAGTCAGTCGGTCAGTCTGTCAGGCTGTCTGTCAGTCTGTCTGTCAGTCTGTCTGTCTGTCTGTCAGTCAGTCTGTCAGTCTGTCTGTCAGTGTCAGTCAGTCTGTCGGTCTGTCTGCCAGTCTGTCAGTCAATCTGTCAGTCTGTCAGTCTGTAAGTCAGTCAGTCTGTCAGTGTCAATCAGTCTGTCACTCTGTCAGTCAGTGTATCAGTCTGTCAGTCAGTCTGTCTGTCAGTCTGTCAGTCTGTCTGTCAGTGTCGGTCAGTCTGTCAGTCTGTCTGTCAGTCTGTCAGTCAGTCTATCAGTCTGTCAGTCAGTCTGTCAGTCTGTCAGTCTGTCAGTCTGTCAGTCTGTCAGTGTCAGTCAGTCTGTCAGTCAGTCTGTCAGTGTCAGTCAGTCTGTCAATCAGTCAGTCAGTCAGTCAGTCAGTCAGTCTGTCTGTCTGTCAGTCTGTCTGTCAGTCTGTCAATATGTCAGTCTGTCAGTCTGTCAGTCAGTCTGTCAGTCAGTCTGTCAGTCTGTCTGTCTGTCTGTCTGTCTGTCTGTCTGTCTGTCTGTCTGTCTGTCTGTCTGTCAGTCAGTCAGTCTGTCAGTCTGTCTGTCAGTCTATCAGTCAGTCTGTAAGTCTGTCAGTCAGTCTGTCAGTCAGTCTCTCAGTCTGTCAATCAGTCTGTCAGTCAGTCTGTCAGTCAGTCTGTCAGTCAGTCTGTCAGACTGTCTGTCAGTCTGTCAGTCTGTCAGTCTGTCAGTCAATCTGTCAGTCAATCTGTCAGTGTCTCAGTCAGTCTGTCTGTCCGTCTGTCTGTCAGTCTGTCAATCAGTCTGTCAGTCAGTCTGTCAGTCAGTCAGTCTGTCAGTCTGTCAGTCTGTCAGTCAGTCTGTCAGTCTGTCAGTCAGTCTGTATGTCTTTCTGTCAGTCTGTCAGTCAGTCTGTCAGTCTGTCAGTCAGTCTCTCAGTCTGTCAATCACTCTGTCTGTCAGTCTGTCAGTCATTCTGTCAGTCTGTCTGTCAGTCAATCTGTCAGTATCTCAGTCAGTCTGTCTGTCTGCCTGTCTGTCAGTCTGTCAGTCAATCTGTCAGTCTGTCAGTGTCAGTCAGTCTGTCTGTCAGTCAGTCTATCAGTCTGTCAGTCAGTCTCTCTGTCAGTCTGTCTGTCAGTCATTCAGTCAGTCTGTCTGTCAGTCAGTCTATCAGTCTGTCAGTCAGTCTCTCTGTCAGTCTGTCTGTCAGTCAGTCAGTCAGTCAGTCAGTCAGTCAGTCTGTCTGTCAGTCTGTCTGTCTGTCAGTCTGTCAGTCTGTCTGTCAGTCTGTCAGTCTGTCAATATGTCAGTCTGTCAGTCTGTCTGTCAGTCAGTCTGTCAGTGTCAGTCAGTCTGTCTGTCAGTCAGTCTGTCAGTCAGTCTGTCAGTCTGTCTGTCTGTCTGTCAGTCAGTCTGTCAGTCTGTCTGTCATTCTGTCTGTCAGTCAGTCTGTCAGTCTGTCTGTCAGTCGGTAAGTCAGTCTGTCAGTCAATCAGTCAGTCTGTCAGTCTGTCAGTCAGTCTGTCAGTCAGTCTGTAAGTCTGTCAGTCTGTCAGTCAGTCTGTCAGTCTGTCTGTCAGTCTGTCTGTCAGTCTGTCTGTCAGTCAGTCAATCTGTCAGTCTGTCAGTCTGTCAGTCAGTCTGTCAGTGTCAGTCAGTCTGTCTGTAAGTCTGTCTGTCAGTCTGTCAGTCAGTCTGTCAGTGTCGGCCAGTCTGTCAGTCAGTCTGTCAGTCTGTCAGTCTGTCGGTCAGTCTGTCAGTCAGTCTGTCATTGTCAGTCAGTCTGTCAGTCATCCTGTCAGTCTGTCAGTCAGACTATCAGTCTGTCAGTCAGTCTATCAGTCTGTCAGTCTGTCTGTCAGTCTGTCAGTCAGTCTGTCAGTGTCAGTCAGTCTGTCTGTCAGTATGTCAGTCTGTCTGTCAGTCAATCTGTCAGTCTGTCGGTCTGTCAGTCAGTCTGTCAGTGTCAGTCAGTCTGTCTGTCTGTCAGTCAATCTGTCAGTCTCTCAGTCAGTCTGTCTGTCTGTCTGTCAGCCTGTCAGTCAATCTGCCAGTCTGTCAGTCTGTCTGTCAGTCTGTCAGTCAGTCTGTCAGTCTGTCTGTCAGTCAATCTGTCAGTCTCTCAGTCAGTCTGTCTTTCTGTCTGTCAGTCTGTCAGTCAATCTGTCAGTCTGTCAGTCAGTCTGTCAGTGTCAGTCAGTCTGTCTGTCAGTCTGTCTGTCAGTATGTCAGTCTGTCTGTCAGTCTGTCAGTCAATCTGTCAGTCTGTCGGTCTGTCAGTCAGTCTGTCAGTGTCAGTCAGTCTGTCTGTCTGTCAGTCAGTCTGTCAGTCTGTCTGTCAGTCTGCCCGTCAGTCTGTAAGTGTCGGTCAGTCTGTCTGTCAGTCTGTCTGTCAGTCAGTCTGTCAGTGTCAGTCAGTCAGTCAGTCAGTCAGTCAGTCTGTCAGTCAGTCGGAATGTCTGTCTGTCTGTCTGTCAGTCTGTCTGTCTGTCAGTCTCTCTGTCAGTCTGTACATATGTCAGTCTGTACATATGTCAGTCTGTCAGTCTGTCAGTCAGTCTGTCAGTCTTTCAGTCAGTCTGTCTGTCAGTCTGTCAGTCAGTCTGTCAGTGTCAGTCTGTCTGTCAATCTGTCTGTCAGTCAGTCTGTCAGTTGGTCAGTCAGTCGGACAGTCTGTCAGTCTGTCTGTCAGTCTGTCTGTCAGTCTGTCTGTCAGTCTGTCAATATGTCAGTCTGTCAGTCTGTCAGTCTGTCTGTCAGTCAGTCTGTCAGTTTGTCAGTCGGTAAGTCTGTCTGTCAGTCTGTCTGCCAGTCTGTCTGTCAGTCAGTCAGTCAGTCAGTCATTCAGTCAGTCAGTCAGTCAGACAGTCAGTCTGTCAGTCTGTCTGTCTGTCTGTCTGTCTGTCTGTCTGTCTGTCTGTCAGTCAGTCAGTCAGTCTGTCTGTCTGTCTGTCAGTCAGTCAGTCTGTCAGTCTGTCTGTCAGTCTGTCTGTCAGTCAGTCTGTCAGTCAGTCTGTCAGTCAGTCTGTCAGTCAGTCTGTTTGTCTGTCAGTCTGTCTGTCAGTCTGTCAGACAATCTGTCAGTCTGTCAGTCAGTCTGTCAGTGTCAGTCAGTCTGTCTGTCTGTCAGTCAGTCTATCAGTCTGTCAGTCAGTCTGTCTGTCAGTCAGTCTCTCAGTCAGTCTGTCAGTGTCGGCCAGTCTGTCAGTCAGTCTGTCAGTCTGTCAGTCTGTCGGTCAGTCTGTCAGTCAGTCTGTCATTGTCAGTCAGTCTGTCAGTCATCCTGTCAGTCTGTCAGTCAGTCTATCAGTCTGTCAGTCAGTCTATCAGTCTGTCAGTCTGTCTGTCAGTCTGTCAGTCAGTCTGTCAGTGTCAGTCAGTCTGTCTGTCAGTATGTCAGTCTGTCTGTCAGTCAATCTGTCAGTCTGTCGGTCTGTCAGTCAGTCTGTCAGTGTCAGTCAGTCTGTCTGTCTGTCCGTCTGTCCGTCAGTGTCACTCAGTCAGTCAGTCAGTCAGTCAGTCAGTCAGTCAGTCAGTCTGTCTGTCTGTCTGTCTGTCTGTCTGTCAGTCTGCCTGTCAGTCTGTCAATATGTCAGTCTGTCAGTCTGTCTATCAGTCAGTCTGCCAGTCTGTCTGTCTGTCAGTCAGTCTGTCAGTCGGTAAGTCTGTCTGTCAGTCTGTCTGTCAGTCTGTCTGTCAGTCAGCCTGTCAGTCAGTCTGTCAGTCAGTCTGTCAGTCTGTCATTCTGTCTGTCAGTCTGTCTGTCAGTCTGTCTGTCAGTCTGTCAGTCAATCTGTCAGTCTCTCAGTCAGTCAGTCTGTCTGTCTGTCAGTCTGTCTGTCAGTCAGTCTGTCAGTGTCAGTCAGTCTGTCTGTCATCCTGTCAGTCTGTGAGTCAGTCTATCAGTCTGTCAGTCCGACTGGCTGTCAGTCTGTCAGTCAGTCTGTCAATGATAGTCAGTCTGTCAGTCAGTCTGTCAGTGTCAGTCAGTCTGTCTGTCATCCTGTCAGTCTGTGAGTCAGTCTATCAGTCTGTCAGTCCGTCTGGCTGTCAGTCTGTCAGTCAGTCTGTCAATGATAGTCAGTCTGTCAGTCAGTCTGTCAGTGTCAGTCAGTCTGTGTCAGTCTGTCTGTCAGTCTGTCAATATGTCAGTCTGTCAGTCAGTCTGTCAGTCTGTCAGTCAGTCTGTCTGTCTGTCAGTCAGTCTGTCAGTGTCAGTCAGTCTGTCAATCTGTCTGTCACTCAGTCTGTCAGTTGGTCAGTCAGTCGGTCAGTCTGTCAGGCTGTCTGTCAGTCTGTCTGTCAGTCTGTCTGTCTGTCTGTCAGTCAGTCTGTCAGTCTGTCTGTCAGTGTCAGTCAGTCTGTCTGTCTGTCTGTCAGTCTGTCAGTCAATCTGTCAGTCTGTAAGTCAGTCAGTCTGTCAGTGTCAATCAGTCTGTCACTCTGTCAGTCAGTGTATCAGTCTGTCAGTCAGTCTGTCAGTCTGTCTGTCAGTGTCGGTCAGTCTGTCAGTCTGTCTGTCAGTCTGTCAGTCAGTCTATCAGTCTGTCAGTCAGTCTGTCAGTCTGTCTGTCTGTCAGTCCGTCAGTCAGTCTGTCAGTGTCAGTCAGTCTGTCAGTCAGTCTGTCAGTGTCAGTCAGTCTGTCTGTCTGTCAGTCAGTCTATCAGTCTGTCAGTCAGTCTGTCTGTCAGTCAGTCTCTCAGTCAGTCTGTCAGTGTCGGCCAGTCTGTCAGTCAGTCTGTCAGTCTGTCAGTCTGTCGGTCAGTCTGTCAGTCAGTCTGTCATTGTCAGTCAGTCTGTCAGTCATCCTGTCAGTCTGTCAGTCAGTCTATCAGTCTGTCAGTCTGTCTGTCAGTCTGTCAGTCAGTCTGTCTGTCAGTCAGTCTCTCAGTCAGTCTGTCAGTGTCGGCCAGTCTGTCAGTCAGTCTGTCAGTCTGTCAGTCTGTCGGTCAGTCTGTCAGTCAGTCTGTCATTGTCAGTCAGTCTGTCAGTCATCCTGTCAGTCTGTCAGTCAGTCTATCAGTCTGTCAGTCAGTATGTCAGTCTGTCTGTCAGTCTGTCAGTCAATCTGTCAGTCTGTCGGTCTGTCAGTCAGTCTGTCAGTGTCAGTCAGTCTGTCTGTCTGTCAGTCTGTCCGTCAGTGTCACTCAGTCAGTCAGTCAGTCAGTCAGTCAGTCTGTCTGTCTGTCTGTCTGTCTGTCTGTCTGTCTGTCTGTCTGTCTGTCAGTCTGCCTGTCAGTCTGTCAATATGTCAGTCTGTCAGTCTGTCTGTCAGTCAGTCTGCCAGTCTGTCTGTCTGTCAGTCAGTCTGTCAGTCGGTAAGTCTGTCTGTCAGTCTGTCTGTCAGTCTGTCTGTCAGTCAGCCTGTCAGTCAGTCTGTCAGTCAGTCTGTCAGTCTGTCATTCTGTCTGTCAGTCTGTCAGTCTGTCTGTCAGTCTGTCTGTCAGTCTGTCAGTAAATCTGTCAGTCTCTCAGTCAGTCAGTCTGTCTGTCTGTCTGTCTGTCTGTCAGTCTGTCAGTCAGACTGTCAGTGTCGGTCAGTCTCTCTGTCAGTCTGTCTGTCAGTCAGTCTGTCAGTGTCAGTCAGTCTGTCTGTCATCCTGTCAGTCTGTGAGTCAGTCTATCAGTCTGTCAGTCCGTCTGGCTGTCAGTCTGTCAGGCAGTCTGTCAATGATAGTCAGTCTGTCAGTCAGTCTGTCAGTGTCAGTCAGTCTGTGTCAGTCTGTCTGTCAGTCTGTCAATATGTCAGTCTGTCAGTCAGTCTCTCAGTCTGTCAGTCAGTCTGTCTGTCAGTCAGTCTGTCAGTGTCAGTCAGTCTGTCAATCTGTCTGTCACTCAGTCTGTCAGTTGGTCAGTCAGTCGGTCAGTCTGTCAGGCTGTCTGTCAGTCTGTCTGTCAGTCTGTCTGTCTGTCTGTCAGTCAGTCTGTCAGTTTGTCTGTCAGTGTCAGTCAGGCTGTCGGTCTGTCTGCCAGTCTGTCAGTCAATCTGTCAGTCTGTCAGTCTGTAAGTCAGTCAGTCTGTCAGTGTCAATCAGTCTGTCACTCTGTCAGTCAGTGTATCAGTCTGTCAGTCAGTCTGTCTGTCAGTCTGTCAGTCTGTCTGTCAGTGTCGGTCAGTCTGTCTGTCAGTCTGTCAGTCAGTCTATCAGTCTGTCAGTCAGTCTGTCAGTCTGTCTGTCTGTCAGTCTGTCAGTCAGTCTGTCAGTGTCAGTCAGTCTGTCAGTCAGTCTGTCAGTGTCAGTCAGTCTGTCAATCAGTCAGTCAGTCAGTCAGTCTGTCTGTCTGTCAGTCTGTCTGTCTGTCAGTCTGTCAATATGTCAGTCTGTCAGTCTGTCAGTCAGTCTGTCAGTCTGTCAGTCAGTCTGTCAGTCAGTCTGTCTGTCAGTCTGTCAGTCAGTCTGTCAGTGTCAGTCAGTCTGTCAATCCGTCTGTCAGTCATTCTGTCAGTCTGTCTGTCTGTCAGTCAGTCTGTCAGTCTGTCAGTCAGTCTGTCAGTCAGTCTCTCAGTCTGTCAATCAGTCTGTCAGTCAGTCTGTCAGTCTGTCTGTCAGTCTGTCAGTCTGTCTCTCAGTCAATATGTCAGTCTGTCTGTCAGTCTGTCTGTGTCAGTCAGTCTGTCTGTCTGTCAGTCAGTCTATCAGTCTGTCAGTCTGTCTATCAGTCTGTCTGTCAGTGTCGGTCAGTCTGTCTGTCAGTCTGTCTGTCAGTCTGTCAGTCAGTCTGTCAGTGTCAGCCAGTCTGTCTGTCATCCTGTCAGTCTGTCAGTCAGTCTATCAGTGTGTCAGTCAGTTTGTCAGTCCGTCAGTCAGTCTGTCAGTGTCAGTCAGTCAGTCTGTCTGTCAGTCTGTCAGTCAGTCTGTCAGTGTCAGTCAGTCTGTCAATCTGTCTGTCTGTCAGTCAGTCTGTCAGTTGGTCAGTCAGTCGGTCAGTCTGTAAGTCTGTCTGTCTGTCCATCAGTCTGTCTGTAAGTCTGTCAGTCAGTCTGTCAGTCAGTCTGTCAGTCAGTCTGTCAGTGTCAGTCAGTCTGTCGGTCTGTCTGTCAGTCTGTCAGTCAATCTGTCAGTCTGTCAGTCTGTAAGTCAGTCAGTCTGTCAGTGTCAATCAGTCTGTCAGTCAGTGTATCAGTCTGTCAGTCTGTCTGTCAGTGTCGGTCAGTCTGTCAGTCTGTCTGTCAGTCTGTCAGTCAGTCTGTCAGTGTCAGTCTGTCTGTCAGTTTGTCTGTCATCCTGTCAGTCTGTCAGTCAGTCTATCAGTCTGTCAGTCAGTCTGTCTGTCAGTCTGTCAGTCAGTCTGTCTGTCAGTCTGTCAGTCAGTCTGTCAGTTTCAGTCAATCTGTCAGTTTGTCTGTCATGCTGTCAGTCTGTCAGTCAGTCTATCAGTCAGTCTGTCAGTCTGTCAGTCAGTCTGTCAGAGTCAGTCAGTCTGTCTGTCAATGTCAGTCTGTCTGTCAGTCAGTCTGCCTGTCTGTCAGTCAGTCTGTCAGTCTGTCTGTCTGTCGGTAAGTCTGTCAGTCAGTCTGTCTGTCAGTCTGTCTGTCAATCTGTCTGTCAGTCAGTCTGTCAGTCTGTCTGTCAGTCTGTCAGTCTGTCAGTCAGTCTGTAAGTGTCGGTCCATCTGTCTGTCAGTCTGTCTGCCAGTCTGTCAGTCTGTCAGTCAGTCTGTAAGTGTCGGTCCGTCTGTCTGTCAGTCTGTCTGTCAGTCTGTCAGTCTGTCAGTCTGTCAGTCAGTCTGTAAGTGTCAGTCAGTCTGTCTGTCAGTCTGTCTGTCAGTCAGTCTGTCAGTGTCTATCAGTCTGTCTGTCAGTCAGTCAGTCAGTCAGTCAGTCAGTCAGTCAGTCTGTCAGTCAGTCTGTCTGTCAGTCTGTCTGTCAGTCTGTCAGTCAGTCAGTCAGTCTGTCAGTCAGTCTGTCAGTCAGTCTGTTTGTCTGTCAGTCTGTCAGTCAGTCTGCCTGTCAGTCAGTCTGTCAATCTGTCTGTCAGTCAGTCCGTCAGTTGGTCAGTCAGTCTGTCAGTCTGTCTGTCCATCTGTCCGTCTGTCTGTCAGTCTGTCAGTCTGTCTGTCAGTCTGTCAGTCAGTCTGTCAGTCTGTCAGTCTGTCTGTCTGTTAGTCAGTCTTTCAGTCTGTCAGTGTGTCTGTCAGTCTGTAAGTCTGTCTGTCAGTCTGTCAGTCTGTCTGTCTGTCAGTCAGTCTGTCAGTCAGTCAGTCTGCCAGTCTGTCTGTCAGTCAGTCTGTCAGTCAGTCTGTCTGTCTGTCAGTCTGTCAGTCAGTCTGTCAGTCTGTCTGTCTGTCAGTCTGTCAGTCTCTCAGTCTGTCAGTCAGTCTGTAAGTCTTTCTGTCAGTCTGTCAGTCAGTCTCTCAGTCTGTCAATCAGTCTGTCAGTCAGTCTGTCAGTCTGTCTGTCAGTCAGTCAGTCTGTCAGTGTCAGTCAGTCTGTCTGTCAGTATGTCTGTCTGTCTGTCAGTCTGTCAGTCAATCTCTCAGTCTGTCGGTCTGTCTTTCAGTCTGTCAGTGTCAGTCAGTCTGTCAGTCAGTCTATCAGTCTTTCAGTCAGTCTGTAAGTGTCGGTCAGTCTGTCTGTCAGTCTGTCTGTCAGTCAGTCTGTCAGTGTCAGTCAGTCTGTCAGTCAATCTGTCAGTCTGTCGGTCTGTCAGTCAGTCTGTCAGTGTCAGTCAGTCTGTCATTCTGTCGGTCGGTCGGTCAGTCTGTCAGTCAGTCTATCAGTCTGTCTGTCAGTCTGTCAGTCAGTCTGTCAGTGTCGGTCAGTCTGTCTGTCAGTCTGTCTGTCCGTCAGTCTGTCAGTGTCAGTCAGTCTGTCTGTCATCCTGTCAGTCTGTCAGTCAGTCTATCAGTCTGTCAGTCCGTCTGTCTGTCAGTCTGTCAGTCAGTCTGTCAGTGTCAGTCAGTCTGTCAGTCAGTCTGTCAGTGTCAGTCAGTCAGTCAGTCAGTCAGTCTGTCTGTCTGTCAGTCTGTCTGTCAGTCTGTCAATATGTCAGTCTGTCAGTCAGTCTGTCAGTCAGAGTCTGTCAGTCTGTCAGTCAGTCTGTCAGTGTCAGTCAGTCTGTCTGTCAGTTGGTCAGTCAGTCGGTCAGTCTTTCAGTCTGTCTGTCAGTCTGTCTGTCTGTCTGTGTGTCAGTCTGTCTGTCAGTCTGTCTGTCAGTCTGTCAGTCAGTCTGTCAGTCAGTCTGTCAGTGTCAGTCAGTCTGTCGGTCTGTCTGTCAGTCTGTCAGTCAATCTGTCAGTCTGTAAGTCAGTCAGTCTGTCAGTGTCAATCAGTTTGTCAGTCTGTCAGTCAGTGTATCAGTCTGTCAGTCAGTCTGTCTGTCAGTCTGTCAGTCTGTCTGTCAGTGTCGGTCAGTGTCGGTCAGTCTGTCAGTTTGTCTGTCATCCTGTCAGTCTGTCAGTCAGTCTATCAGTCTGTCAGTCTGTCTGTCAGTCTGTCTGTTACTTTGTCAGTCTGTCAGTCAGTCTGTCAGTTTCAGTCAATCTGTCAGTTTGTCTGTCATCCTGTCAGTCTGTCAGTCAGTCTGTCAGTCAGTCTGTCAGAGTCAGTCAGTCTGTCTGTCAGTCAGTCAGTCAGTCAGTCAGTCTGTCTGTCTGTCAGTCTGTCAATATGTCAGTCTGTCAGTCTGTCAGTCTGTCTGAAAGTCTGTCAGTCAGTCTGTCAGTCTGTCTGTCAGTCTGTCAGTCTGTCGCTAAGTCTGTCTGTCAGTCTGTCTGTCAGTCTGTCAGTCAATCTGTCAGTCTCTCAGTCAGTCAGTCTGTCTGTCTGTCTGTCAGTCTGTCAGTCAGTCTGTCAGTCTCTCAGTCAGTCAGTCTGTCTGTCTGTCTGTCAGTCTGTCAGTCAGTCTGTCAGTGTCGGTCAGTCTCTCTGTCAGTCTGTCTGTCAGTCAGTCTGTCAGTGTCAGTCAGTCAGTCTGTCATCCTGTCAGTCTGTGAGTCAGGCTATCAGTCTGTCAGTCCGTCTGGCTGTCAGTCTGTCAGTCAGTCTGTCAATGATAGTCAGTCTCTCATTCAGTCTGTCAGTGTCAGTCAGTCAGTCAGTCAGTCAGTCAGTCAGTCTGTGTCAGTCTGTCTGTCAGTCTGTCAATATGTCTGTCTGTCAGTCAGTCTGTCAGTCAGTCTGTCTGTCAGTCAGTCTGTCAGTGTCAGTCAGTCTGTCAATCTGTCACTCAGTCTGTCAGTTGGTCAGTCAGTCGGTCAGTCTGTCAGGCTGTCTGTCAGTCTGTCTGTCAGTCTGTCTGTCAGTCTGTCAGTCAGTCTGTCAGTCTGTCTGTCAGTGTCAGTCAGTCTGTCGGTCTGTCTGTCAGTCTGTCAGTCAATCTGTCAGTCTGTCAGTCTGTAAGTCAGTCAGTCTGTCAGTGTCAATCAGTCTGTCACTCTGTCAGTCAGTGTATCAGTCTGTCAGTCAGTCTGTCTGTCAGTCTGTCTGTCAGTGTCGGTCAGTCTGTCAGTCTGTCTGTCAGTCTGTCAGTCAGTCTATCAGTCTGTCAGTCAGTCTGTCAGTCTGTCTGTCTGTCAGTCTGTCAGTCAGTCTGTCAGTGTCAGTCAGTCTGTCAGTCAGTCTGTCAGTGTCAGTCAGTCTGTCAATCAGTCAGTCAGTCAGTCAGTCAGTCAGTCAGTCAGTCTGTCTGTCAGTCTGTCTGTCTGTCTGTCTGTCAGTCTGTCAGTCTGTCAATATGTCAATATGTCAGTCTGTCAGTCTGTCAGTCAGTCTGTCAGTCTGTCAGTCTGTCAATATGTCAATATGTCAGTCTGTCAGTCAGTCTGTCAGTCTGTCAGTCTGTAAGTCAGTCTGTCTGTCTGTCAGTCTGTCAGTCAGTCTGTCAGTGTCAGTCAGTCTGTCAATCCGTCTGTCAGTCAGTCTGTCAGTCTGTCTGTCTGTCAGTCAGTCTGTCAGTCTGTCAGTCAGTCTGTAAGTCTTTCTGTCAGTCTGTCAGTCAGTCTGTCAGTCTGTCAGTCAGTCTCTCAGTCTGTCAATCAATCAGTCTGTCAGTCAGTCTGTCAGTCTGTCAGTCAGTCTGTAAGTCTTTCTGTCAGTCTGTCAGTCAGTCTGTCAGTCTGTCAGTCAGTCTCTCAGTCTGACAATCAGTCTGTCAGTCAGTCTGTCAGTCTGTCTGTCAGTCTGTCTGTCAGTCAATCTGTCAGTCTGTCTGTCAGTCTGTCTGTGTCAGTCAGTCTGTCAGTCTGTCTGTCTGTCAGTCAGTCTATCAGTCTGTCTGTCAGTCTGTCTGTCAGTGTCAGTCAGTCTGTCTGTCAGTCAGTCTGTCAGTGTCAGTCAGTCTGTCTGTCATCCTGTCAGTCTGTCAGTCAGTCTATCAGTCTGTCAGTCAGTCTGTCAGTCCGTCTGTCTGTCAGTCTGTCAGTGTCAGTCAGTCTGTCAGTCAGTCAGTCTGTCAGTCTGTCTGTCAGTCTGTCAGTCAGTCTGTCAGTGTCAGTCAGTCTGTCAGTCTGTCTGTCTGTCAGTCAGTCTGTCAGTTGGTCAGTCAGCCGGTCAGTCTGTAAGTCTGTCTGTCAGTCTGTCTGTCCGTCAGTCTGTCTGTCAGTCTGTCAGTCAGTCTGTCAGTCAGTCTGTCAGTCAGTCTGTCAGTGTCAGTCAGTCTGTCGGTCTGTCTGTCAGTCTGTCAGTCAATCTGTCAGTCTGTAAGTCAGTCAGTCTGTCAGTGTCAATCAGTCTGTCAGTCAGTGTATCTGTCTGTCAGTCTGTCTGTCAGTGTCGGTCAGTCTGTCAGTCTGTCTGTCAGTCTGTCAGTCTGTCATTCAGTCTATCAGTGTCAGTCTGTCTGTCAGTTTGTCTGTCATCCTTTCAGTCTGTCAGTCAGTCTATCAGTCTGTCAGTCAGTCTGTCTGTCAGTCTGTCAGTCAGTCTGTCAGTTTCAGTCAATCTGTCAGTTTGTCTGTCATCCTGTCAGTCTGTCAGTCAGTCTATCAGTCAGTCTGTCAGTCTGTCAGTCAGTCTGTCAGAGTCAGTCAGTCTGTCTGTCAGTCAGTCAGTCAGTCAGTCAGTCTGTCAGTCTGTCTGTCATTCTGTCAATGTCAGTCTGTCTGTTAGTCTGTCAGTCAGTCTGCCTGTCTGTCAGTCAGTCTGTCAGTCTGTCTGTCTGTCGGTAAGTCTCTCAGTCAGTCTGTCTGTCAGTCTGTCTGTCAGTCAGTCTGTCAGTCTGTCTGTCAATCTGTCAGTCTGTCTGTCAGTCTGTAAGTGTCGGTCCGTCTGTCTGTCAGTCTGTCTGTCAGTCTGTCAGTCAGTCTGCCTGTCAGTCAGTCTGTCAGTCTGTCTGTCTGTCGGAAAGTCTGTCAGTCAGTCTGTCTGTCAGTCTGTCTGTCAGTCTGTCTGTCAGTCAGTCTGTCAGTCTGTCAGTCCATCAGTCAGTCTGTAAGTGTCGGTCCGTTTGTCTGTCAGTCTGTCTGTCAGTCTGTCAGTCTGGCAGTCAGTCTGTAAGTGTCAGTCAGTCTGTCTGTCAGTCTGTCTGTCAGTCATTCTGTCAGTGTCTGTCAGTCTGTCTGTCAGTCAGTCAGTCAGTCAGTCAGTCTGTCAGTCAGTCTGTCTGTCTCTCTGTCTGTCAGTCCGTCTGTCAGTCCGTCTGTCAGTCAGTCTGTCAGTCAGTCTGTCAGTCAGTCTGTCAGTCAGTCTGTCAGTCAGTCTGTCAGTCAGTCAGTCTGTCAGTCTGTCTGTTTGTCTGTCAGTCTGTCAGTCAGTCTGCCAGTCTGTCAGTCTGTCTGTCAGTCTGTCTGTCAGTCTGTCAATCTGTCTGTCAGTCAGTCCGTCAGTTGGTCAGTCAGTCTGTCAGTCTGTCTGTCCATCTGTCCATCTGTCCGTCTGTTTGTCAGTCTGTCTGTCAGTCAGTCTGTCAGTTGTCAGTCTGTCTGTCTGTTAGTCAGTCTGTCTGTCAGTCGGGAAGTCTGTCTGTCAGTCTGTCAGTCAGTCTATCAGTCTGTCAGTCAGTTTGTCAGTCCGTCAGTCAGTCTGTCAGTGTCAGTCAGTCAGTCTGTCTGTCAGTCTGTCAGTCAGTCTGTCAGTGTCAGTCAGTCTGTCAATCTGTCTGTCTGTCAGTCAGTCTGTCAGTTGGTCAGTCAGTCGGTCAGTCTGTAAGTCTGTCTGTCAGTCTGTCTGTCCGTCAGTCTGTCTGTCAGTCTGTCAGTCAGTCTGTCAGTCAGTCTGTCAGTCAGTCTGTCAGTGTCAGTCAGTCTGTCGGTCTGTCTGTCAGTCTGTCAGTCAATCTGTCAGTCTGTCAGTCTGTAAGTCAGTCAGTCTGTCAGTGTCAATCAGTCTGTCAGTCAGTGTATCAGTCTGTCAGTCTGTCTGTCAGTGTCGGTCAGTCTGTCAGTCTGTCTGTCAGTCTGTCAGTCAGTCTGTCAGTGTCAGTCTGTCTGTCAGTTTGTCTGTCATCCTGTCAGTCTGTCAGTCAGTCTATCAGTCTGTCAGTCAGTCTGTCTGTCAGTCTGTCAGTCAGTCTGTCTGTCAGTCTGTCAGTCAGTCTGTCAGTTTCAGTCAATCTGTCAGTTTGTCTGTCATGCTGTCAGTCTGTCAGTCAGTCTATCAGTCAGTCTGTCAGTCTGTCAGTCAGTCTGTCAGAGTCAGTCAGTCTGTCTGTCAATGTCAGTCTGTCTGTCAGTCAGTCTGCCTGTCTGTCAGTCAGTCTGTCAGTCTGTCTGTCTGTCGGTAAGTCTGTCAGTCAGTCTGTCTGTCAGTCTGTCTGTCAGTCTGTCTGTCAGTCAGTCTGTCAGTCTGTCTGTCAGTCTGTCAGTCTGTCAGTCAGTCTGTAAGTGTCGGTCCATCTGTCTGTCAGTCTGTCTGTCAGTCTGTCAGTCTGTCAGTCAGTCTGTAAGTGTCGGTCCGTCTGTCTGTCAGTCTGTCTGTCAGTCTGTCAGTCAGTCTGTAAGTGTCAGTCAGTCTGTCTGTCAGTCTGTCTGTCAGTCAGTCTGTCAGTGTCTATCAGTCTGTCTGTCAGTCAGTCAGTCAGTCAGTCAGTCAGTCAGTCAGTCTGTCAGTCAGTCTGTCTGTCAGTCTGTCTGTCAGTCTGTCAGTCAGTCAGTCTGTCAGTCAGTCTGTCAGTCAGTCTGTTTGTCTGTCAGTCTGTCAGTCAGTCTGCCTGTCAGTCAGTCTGTCAATCTGTCTGTCAGTCAGTCCGTCAGTTGGTCAGTCAGTCTGTCAGTCTGTCTGTCCATCTGTCCGTCTGTCTGTCAGTCTGTCAGTCTGTCTGTCAGTCTGTCAGTCAGTCTGTCAGTCTGTCAGTCTGTCTGTCTGTTAGTCAGTCTTTCAGTCTGTCAGTGTGTCTGTCAGTCTGTAAGTCTGTCTGTCAGTCTGTCAGTCTGTCTGTCTGTCAGTCAGTCTGTCAGTCAGTCAGTCTGCCAGTCTGTCTGTCAGTCAGTCTGTCAGTCAGTCTGTCTGTCTGTCAGTCTGTCAGTCAGTCTGTCAGTCTGTCTGTCTGTCAGTCTCTCAGTCTGTCAGTCAGTCTGTAAGTCTTTCTGTCAGTCTGTCAGTCAGTCTCTCAGTCTGTCAATCAGTCTGTCAGTCAGTCTGTCAGTCTGTCTGTCAGACTGTCAGTCAGTCAGTCTGTCAGTCAGTCAGTCTGTCAGTGTCAGTCAGTCTGTCTGTCAGTATGTCTGTCTGTCTGTCAGTCTGTCAGTCAATCTGTCAGTCTGTCGGTCTGTCAGTCAGTCTGTCAGTGTCAGTCAGTCTGTCAGTCAGTCTATCAGTCTTTCAGTCAGTCTGTAAGTGTCGGTCAGTCTGTCTGTCAGTCTGTCTGTCAGTCAGTCTGTCAGTGTCAGTCAGTCTGTCAGTCAATCTGTCAGTCTGTCGGTCTGTCAGTCAGTCTGTCAGTGTCAGTCAGTCTGTCATTCTGTCGGTCGGTCAGTCTGTCAGTCAGTCTATCAGTCTGTCTGTCAGTCTGTCAGTCAGTCTGTCAGTGTCGGTCAGTCTGTCTGTCAGTCTGTCTGTCCGTCAGTCTGTCAGTGTCAGTCAGTCTGTCTGTCATCCTGTCAGTCTGTCAGTCAGTCTATCAGTCTGTCAGTCCGTCTGTCTGTCAGTCTGTCAGTCAGTCTGTCAGTGTCAGTCAGTCTGTCAGTCAGTCTGTCAGTGTCAGTCAGTCAGTCAGTCAGTCAGTCTGTCTGTCTGTCAGTCTGTCTGTCAGTCTGTCAATATGTCAGTCTGTCAGTCAGTCTGTCAGTCAGAGTCTGTCAGTCTGTCAGTCAGTCTGTCAGTGTCAGTCAGTCTGTCTGTCAGTTGGTCAGTCAGTCGGTCAGTCTTTCAGTCTGTCTGTCAGTCTGTCTGTCTGTCTGTGTGTCAGTCTGTCTGTCAGTCTGTCTGTCAGTCTGTCAGTCAGTCTGTCAGTCAGTCTGTCAGTGTCAGTCAGTCTGTCGGTCTGTCTGTCAGTCTGTCAGTCAATCTGTCAGTCTGTAAGTCAGTCAGTCTGTCAGTGTCAATCAGTTTGTCAGTCTGTCAGTCAGTGTATCAGTCTGTCAGTCAGTCTGTCTGTCAGTCTGTCAGTCTGTCTGTCAGTGTCGGTCAGTGTCGGTCAGTCTGTCAGTTTGTCTGTCATCCTGTCAGTCTGTCAGTCAGTCTATCAGTCTGTCAGTCTGTCTGTCAGTCTGTCTGTTACTTTGTCAGTCTGTCAGTCAGTCTGTCAGTTTCAGTCAATCTGTCAGTTTGTCTGTCATCCTGTCAGTCTGTCAGTCAGTCTGTCAGTCAGTCTGTCAGAGTCAGTCAGTCTGTCTGTCAGTCAGTCAGTCAGTCAGTCAGTCAGTCAGTCTGTCTGTCTGTCAGTCTGTCAATATGTCAGTCTGTCAGTCTGTCAGTCTGTCTGAAAGTCTGTCAGTCAGTCTGTCAGTCTGTCTGTCAGTCTGTCAGTCTGTCGCTAAGTCTGTCTGTCAGTCTGTCTGTCAGTCTGTCTGTCAGTCAGTCTGTCAGTCAGTCTGTCAGTCTGTCAGTCTGTCTGTCAGTCAGTCTGTCTGTCAGTCTGTCAGTCAGTCTGTCAGTCAGTCTGTCAGTGTTGGCCAGTCTGTCAGTCTGTCTGTCAGTCTGTCAGTCTGTCGGTCAGTCTGTCAGTCAGTCTGTCATTGTCAGTCAGTCTGTCAGTCATCCTGTCAGTCTGTCAGTCAGTCTATCAGTCTGTCTGTCAGTCTGTCAGTCAGTCTGTCAGTGTCAGTCAGTCTGCCTGTCAGTATGTCAGTCTGTCTGTCAGTCTGTCAGTCAATCTGTCAGTCTGTCGGTCTATCAGTCAGTCTGTCAGTGTCAGTCAGTCTGTCTGTCTGTCAGTCTGTCCGTCAGTGTCACTCAGTCTGTCAGTCAGTCAGTCAGTCAGTCAGTCAGTCAGTCTGTCTGTCTGTCTGTCTGTCTGTCTGTCTGTCTGTCTGTCTGTCAGTCTGCCTGTTAGTTTGCCTGTCAGTCTGTCAATATGTCAGTCTGTCAGTCTGTCTGTCAGTCAGTCTGCCAGTCTGTCTGTCTGTCAGTCAGTCTGTCAGTCTGTCAGTTGGTAAGTCTGTCTGTCAGTCTGTCTGTCAGTCTGTCTGTCAGTCAGTCTGTCAGACAGTCTGTCAGTCAGTCAGGCTGTCAGTCTGTCTGTCTGTCTGTCTGTCTGTCTGTCTGTCAGTCAGTCTGTCAGTCAGTCTGTCTGTCTGTCAGTCAGTCTGTCAATCAGTCTTTCAGTCAGTCTGTCAGTCAGTCTGTCAGTCAGTCTGTCAGTCTGTCAGTCAGTCTGTCAGTCTGTCTGTCAGTCTGTCTGTCAGTCTGTCTGTCAGTCTGTCAGTCAATCTGTCAGTCTCTCAGTCAGTCAGTCTGTCTGTCTGTCTGTCAGTCTGTCAGTCAGTCTGTCAGTCTCTCAGTCAGTCAGTCTGTCTGTCTGTCTGTCAGTCTGTCAGTCAGTCTGTCAGTGTCGGTCAGTCTCTCTGTCAGTCTGTCTGTCAGTCAGGCTGTCAGTGTCAGTCAGTCAGTCTGTCATCCTGTCAGTCTGTGAGTCAGGCTATCAGTCTGTCAGTCCGTCTGGCTGTCAGTCTGTCAGTCAGTCTGTCAATGATAGTCAGTCTCTCAGTCAGTCTGTCAGTGTCAGTCAGTCAGTCAGTCAGTCAGTCAGTCAGTCAGTCTGTGTCAGTCTGTCTGTCAGTCTGTCAATATGTCTGTCTGTCAGTCAGTCTGTCAGTCAGTCTGTCTGTCAGTCAGTCTGTCAGTGTCAGTCAGTCTGTCAATCTGTCACTCAGTCTGTCAGTTGGTCAGTCAGTCGGTCAGTCTCTCAGGCTGTCTGTCAGTCTGTCTGTCAGTCTGTCTGTCAGTCTGTCAGTCATTCTGTCAGTCTGTCTGTCAGTGTCAGTCAGTCTGTCGGTCTGTCTGTCAGTCTGTCAGTCAATCTGTCAGTCTGTCAGTCTGTAAGTCAGTCAGTCTGTCAGTGTCAATCAGTCTGTCACTCTGTCAGTCAGTGTATCAGTCTGTCAGTCAGTCTGTCTGTCAGTCTGTCTGTCAGTGTCGGTCAGTCTGTCAGTCTGTCTGTCAGTCTGTCAGTCAGTCTATCAGTCTGTCAGTCAGTCTGTCAGTCCGTCTGTCTGTCAGTCTGTCAGTCAGTCTGTCAGTGTCAGTCAGTCTGTCAGTCAGTCTGTCAGTGTCAGTCAGTCTGTCAATCAGTCAGTCAGTCAGTCAGTCAGTCAGTCTGTCTGTCAGTCTGTCTGTCTGTCAGTCTGTCTGTCAGTCTGTCAATATGTCAGTCTGTCAGTCTGTCAGTCAGTCTGTCAGTCTGTCAGTCTGTAAGTCAGTCTGTCTGTCTGTCAGTCTGTCAGTCAGTCTGTCAGTGTCAGTCAGTCTGTCAATCCGTCTGTCAGTCAGTCTGTCAGTCTGTCTGTCTGTCAGTCAGTCTGTCAGTCTGTCAGTCAGTCTGTAAGTCTTTCTGTCAGTCTGTCAGTCAGTCTGTCAGTCTGTCTGTCAGTCTCTCACTCTGTCAATCAGTCTGTCAGTCAGTCTGTCAGTCTGTCAGTCAGTCTGTAAGTCTTTCTGTCAGTCTGTCAGTCAGTCTGTCAGTCTGTCAGTCAGTCTCTCAGTCTGACAATCAGTCTGTCAGTCAGTCTGTCAGTCTGTCTGTCAGTCTGTCTCTCAGTCAATCTGTCAGTCTGTCTGTCAGTCTGTCTGTGTCAGTCAGTCTGTCAGTCTGTCTGTCTGTCAGTCAGTCTATCAGTCTGTCTGTCAGTCTGTCTGTCAGTGTCAGTCAGTCTGTCTGTCAGTCAGTCTGTCAGTGTCAGTCAGTCTGTCTGTCATCCTGTCAGTCTGTCAGTCAGTCTATCAGTCTGTCAGTCAGTCTGTCAGTCCGTCTGTCTGTCAGTCTGTCAGTGTCAGTCAGTCTGTCAGTCAGTCAGTCTGTCAGTCTGTCTGTCAGTCTGTCAGTCAGTCTGTCAGTGTCAGTCAGTCTGTCAGTCTGTCTGTCTGTCAGTCAGTCTGTCAGTTGGTCAGTCAGCCGGTCAGTCTGTAAGTCTGTCTGTCAGTCTGTCTGTCCGTCAGTCTGTCTGTCAGTCTGTCAGTCAGTCTGTCAGTCAGTCTGTCAGTCAGTCTGTCAGTGTCAGTCAGTCTGTCGGTCTGTCTGTCAGTCTGTCAGTCAATCTGTCAGTCTGTAAGTCAGTCAGTCTGTCAGTGTCAATCAGTCTGTCAGTCAGTGTATCTGTCTGTCAGTCTGTCTGTCAGTGTCGGTCAGTCTGTCAGTCTGTCTGTCAGTCTGTCAGTCTGTCATTCAGTCTGTCAGTGTCAGTCTGTCTGTCAGTTTGTCTGTCATCCTTTCAGTCTGTCAGTCAGTCTATCAGTCTGTCAGTCAGTCTGTCTGTCAGTCTGTCAGTCAGTCTGTCAGTTTCAGTCAATCTGTCAGTTTGTCTGTCATCCTGTCAGTCTGTCAGTCAGTCTATCAGTCAGTCTGTCAGTCTGTCAGTCAGTCTGTCAGAGTCAGTCAGTCTGTCAGTCAGTCAGTCAGTCAGTCAGTCAGTCAGTCAGTCAGTCTGTCAGTCTGTCTGTCAGTCTGTCAATGTCAGTCTGTCTGTTAGTCTGTCAGTCAGTCTGCCTGTCTGTCAGTCAGTCTGTCAGTCTGTCTGTCTGTCGGTAAGTCTCTCAGTCAGTCTGTCTGTCAGTCTGTCTGTCAGTCAGTCTGTCAGTCTGTCTGTCAATCTGTCAGTCTGTCTGTCAGTCTGTAAGTGTCGGTCCGTCTGTCTGTCAGTCTGTCTGTCAGTCTGTCAGTCAGTCTGCCTGTCAGTCAGTCTGTCAGTCTGTCTGTCTGTCGGAAAGTCTGTCAGTCAGTCTGTCTGTCAGTCTGTCTGTCAGTCTGTCTGTCAGTCAGTCTGTCAGTGTGTCAGTCCGTCAGTCAGTCTGTAAGTGTCGGTCCGTTTGTCTGTCAGTCTGTCTGTCAGTCTGTCAGTCTGTCAGTCAGTCTGTAAGTGTCAGTCAGTCTGTCTGTCATTCTGTCTGTCAGTCAGTCTGTCAGTGTCTGTCAGTCTGTCTGTCAGTCAGTCAGTCAGTCAGTCAGTCTGTCAGTCAGTCTGTCTGTCTCTCTGTCTGTCAGTCCGTCTGTCAGTCAGTCTGTCAGTCAGTCTGTCAGTCAGTCTGTCAGTCAGTCTGTCAGTCAGTCTGTTAGTCAGTCAGTCTGTCAGTCTGTCTGTTTGTCTGTCAGTCTGTCAGTCAGTCTGCCAGTCTGTAAGTCTGTCTGTCAGTCTGTCTGTCAGTCTGTCAATCTGTCTGTCAGTCAGTCCGTCAGTTGGTCAGTAAGTCTGTCAGTCTATCTGTCCATCTGTCCATCTGTCCGTCTGTTTGTCAGTCTGTCTGTCAGTCAGTCTGTCAGTTGTCAGTCTGTCTGTCTGTTAGTCAGTCTGTCTGTCAGTCGGGAAGTCTGTCTGTCAGTCTGTCAGTCTGTCTGTCAGTCTGTCTGTCTGTCAGTCAGTCTGTCAGTCAGTCTGTCTGCCAGTCAGTCTGTCAGTCAGTCTGTCAGTCAGTCTGTCAGTCTGTCTGTCAGACTGTCAGTCAGTCAGTCTGTCAGTCAGTCAGTCTGTCAGTGTCAGTCAGTCTGTCTGTCAGTATGTCTGTCTGTCTGTCAGTCTGTCAGTCAATCTGTCAGTCTGTCGATCTGTCAGTCAGTCTGTCAGTGTCAGTCAGTCTGTCTGTCTCTCAGTCTGTCAGTCAGTCTATCAGTCTGTCAGTCAGTCTGTAAGTGTCGGTCAGTCTGTCTGTCAGTCTGTCTGTCAGTCAGTCTGTCAGTGTCAGTCAGTCTGTCAGTCAATCTGTTAGTCTGTCGGTCTGTCAGTCAGTCTGTCAGTGTCAGTCAGTCTGTCATTCTGTCTGTCGGTCAGTCTGTCAGTCAGTCTATCAGTCTGTCTGTCAGTCTGTCAGTCAGTCTGTCTGTGTCGGTCAGTCTGTCTGTCAGTCTGTCTGTCAGTCAGTCTGTCAGTGTCAGTCAGTCTGTCTGTCATCCTGTCAGTCTATCAGTCTGTCAGTCCGTCTGTCTGTCAGTATGTCAGTCAGTCTGTCAGTGTCAGTCAGTCTGTCAGTCAGTCTGTCAGTGTCAGTCAGTCAGTCAGTCAGTCAGTCAGTCAGTCTGTCTGTCTGTCAGTCTGTCTGTCAGTCTGTCAATATGTCAGTCTCTTAGTCAGTCTGTCAGTCAGTCTGTCTGTCAGTCTGTCAGTCAGTCTGTCAGTGTCAGTCAGTCTGTCTGTCAGTCAGTCTGTCAGTTGGTCAGTCAGTCGGTCAGTCTTTCAGTCTGTCTGTCAGTCTGTCTGTCTGTCTGTCTGTCAGTGTGTCTGTCAGTCTGTCTGTCAGTCTGTCAGTCAGTCTGTCAGTCAGTCTCTCAGTGTCAGTCAGTCTGTCGGTCTGTCTGTCAGTCTGTCAGTCAATCTGTCAGTCTGTAAGTCAGTCAGTCTGTCAGTGTCAATCAGTTTGTCAGTCTGTCAGTCAGTGTATCAGTCTGTCAGTCAGTCTGTCTGTCAGTCTGTCAGTCTGTCTGTCAGTGTCGGTCAGTCTGTCAGTTTGTCTGTCATCCTGTCAGTCTGTCAGTCAGTCTATCAGTCTGTCTGTCAGTCTGTCTGTTACTCTGTCAGTCTGTCTGTCAGTTTCAGTCAATCTGTCAGTTTGTCTGTCATCCTGTCAGTCTGTCAGTCAGTCTGTCAGTCAGTTTGTCAGAGTCAGTCAGTCTGTCAGTCAGTCATTCAGTCAGTCAGTCAGTCAGTCAGTCAGTCAGTCAGTCTGTCTGTCTGTCAGTCTGTCAATATGTCAGTCTGTCAGTCTGTCAGTCTGTCTGAAAGTCTGTCAGTCAGTCTGTCAGTCTGTCAGTCAGTCTGTCAGTCTGTCAGTCTGTCGCTAAGTCTGTCTGTCAGTCTGTCTGTCAGTCAGTCAGTCTGTCAGTCTGTCAGTCTGTCAGTGTCAGTCAGTCTGTCTGTCAGTCTGTCTGTCAGTCAGTCTGTCAGTGTCAGTCAGTCTGTCAGTCAGTCTCAGTCAGTCCGTCACAGTCAGTCAGTCAGTCAGTCAAAAAGTCTGTCTGTCTCTCTGTCTGTCAGTCTGTCTGTCAGTCTGTCAATATGTCAGTCTGTCAGTCAGTCTGTCTGTCAGTCTGTCAGATAGTCTGTCAGTGTCAGTCACTCTGTTAGTCTGTCAGTCTGTCAGTCAGTCTGTCAGCAATTCTGTCTGTCTGTCAGTCTGTCAGTCAGTCTGTCAGTCTGTCTGTCAGTCTGTCAGTCTGTCTGTCTGTCAGTCTGTCAGTCAGTCTGTCAGTCAGTCTGTAAGTCTTTCTGTCAGTCTGTCAGTCAGTCTGTCAGTCTGTCTGTCAGTCTGTCAGTCAGTCAGTCAGTCAGTCAGTCAGTCAGTCAGTCAGTCAGTCAGTCTGTCAGTCTGTCAGTCAGTCAGTCAGTCAGTCAGTCAGTCTGTCAGTGTCAGTCAGTCTGTCTGTCAGTATGTCAGTCAGTCTGTCAGCCAATCTGTCAGTCTGTCAGTCTGTCAGTCAGTCAGTCTGTCA
>CM062290.1:61344864-61359864 GCA_031216915.1 Pictodentalium vernedei | reverse complement strand
AGTCTGTCTGTCAGACAGTCTGTCAGTCAGTCTGTCAGTCAGTCTGTCAGTCAGTCTCAATCTGTCAGTCAGTCTGTCTGTCAGTCAGTCTGTCTGTCAGTCTGTCAGTCAGTCTATCAGTCAGTCTGTCTGTCTGTCTGCCAGTCTGTCAGTCAGTCTGTCAGTATCAGTCAGTCTGTCAGTCTGTCAGTCAGTCTGTCAGTCAGTCTGTCAGTGTCGGTCAGTCTGTCAGTCTCTCTGTCAGTCTGTCAGTCATTCTATCAGTCTGTCAGTCAGTCTGTCAGTCAGTGTGTCAGTCAGTCTGTCAGTCTGTCTGTCAGTGTCGGTCAGTCTGTCAGTCTGTCTGTCAGTCTGTCAGTGAGTCCATCAGTCTGTCAGTCAGTCTGTCAGTCTGTCTGTCCGTCAGTCTGTCAGTCAGTCTGTCAGTGTCAGTCCATCTGTCAGTCAGTCTGTCAGTCAGTCAGTCAGTCAGTCAGTCAGTCAGTCTGTCTGTCTGTCTGTCTGTCTGTCTGTCTGTCTGTCTGTCTGTCAGTCTGTCTGTCTGTCTGTCAGTCTGTCAATATGTCAGTCTGTCAGTCAGTCTGTCAGTCTGTCAGTCAGTCTGTCTGTCAGTCTGGCAGTCAGTCTGTCAATCCGTGTGTCAGTCAGTCTGTCAGTCTGCCTGTCTGTCAGTCTGTCAGTCTGTCAGTCAGTCTGTAAGTCTTTCTGTCAGTCTGTCAGTCAGTCTCTCAGTCTGTCAATCAGTCCGTCAGTCAGTCTGTCAGTCAGTCAGTCTGTCAGTCTGTCTGTCAGTCAGTCAGTCTGTCAGTCTGTCTCTCAGTCAATCTGTCAGTCTCTCAGTCAGTCTGCCTGTCCATCCGTCAGTCAATCTGTCAGTCTGTCAGTCTGTCAGTGTCAGTCAGTCTGTCTGTCAGTCTGTCAGTCAGTCTGTCAGTCTGTCAGTCAGTCTGTCAGTGTCGGTCAGTCTGTCAGTCTGTCTGTCAGTCTGTCGGTCAGTCTGTCAGTCAGTCGGTCAGTCTGTCAGTCAGTCTGTCAGTGTCAGAGAGTCTGTCAGTCATCCTGTCAGTCTGTCAGTCAGTTTCAGTCTGTCAGTCTGTCTGTCAGTCACTCAGTGTCAGTCAGTCTGTCTGTCAGTATGTCAGTCTGTCTGTCAGTCTGTCAGTAAATCTGTCAGTCTGGCGGTCTGTCAGTCAGTCTGTCAGTGTCAGTCTGTCCGTCAGTCTATCAGTCTGTCAGTCTGTCTGTCAGTCAGTCTGTCAGTGTCAGTCAGTCTGTCTGTCAGTCTGTCTGTCAGTCAGTCTGTCAGTGTCAGTCAGTCTGTCTGTCATCCTGTCAGTCTGTCAGTCAGTCTATCAGTCTGTCAGTCAGTCTGTCTGTCTGTCAGTCTGTCAGTCAGTCTGTCAGTGTCAGTCAGTCTGTCAGTCAGTCGGTCAGTGTCAATCAGTCTGTCAGTCAGTCAGTCAGTCAGTCTGTCTGTCAGTCTGTCTTTCAGTCTGTCTGTCTGTCTGTCTGTCTGTCAGTCTGTCAGTCAATCTGTCAGTCTGTCAGTCAGTCTGTCAGTGTCAGTCAGTCTGTCTGTCTGTCAGTCTGTCAGTCAGTCTATCAGTCTGTCAGTCAGTCTGTCTGTCAGTCTGTCAGTCAGTCTGTCAGTCAGTCTGTCAGTGTTGGCCAGTCTGTCTGTCAGTCTGTTGGTCAGTCTGTCAGTCAGTCTGTCAGTGAGTCAGTCTGACTGTCAGTCTGTCGGTCAGTCTGTCAGTCAGTCTGTCAGTGTCAGTCAGTCTGTCAGTTTGTCGGTCATCCTGTCAGTCTGTCAGTCAGTCTATCAGTCTGTCTGTCAGTCAGTCTGTCAGTGTCAGTCAGTCTGTCAGTCAGTCAGGCAGTCTGTCTGTCAGTCATTCAGTCTGTCAGTCTGTCTGTCAATATGTCAGTCTCTCAGTCTGTCTGTCAGTCTGTCTGTCAGTCTGTCAGTCAGTCAGTCAGTCAGTCAGTCAGTCAGTCAGTCAGTCAGTCAGTCTGTCAGTCTGTCTGTCTGTCTGTCTGTCTGTCTGTCTGTCTGTCAGTCTGTCTGTCAGTCAGTCTGTCAGTCTGTCAGTCTGTCTGTCAGTCTGTCAGTCTGTCAGTGTCAGTCAGTCTGTCTGTCAGTCTGTCAGTCTGCCTGTCAGTCTGTCAGTCAGTCAGTCAGTCTGTCTGTCTGTCTGTCTGTCTGTCTGTCTGTCTGTCTGTCTGTCTGTTGTCTGTCTGTCAGTCAGTCAGTCTGTCAGTCAGCCTGTCTGTCAGTCTGTCAGTCAGTCTATCAGTCAGTCTGTCTGTCTGTCTGCCAGTCTGTCAGTCAGTCTGTCAGTATCAGTCAGTCTGTCAGTCTGTCAGTCAGTCTGTCAGTCAGTCTGTCAGTGTCGGTCAGTCTGTCAGTCTCTCTGTCAGTCTGTCAGTCATTCTATCAGTCTGTCAGTCAGTCTGTCAGTCAGTCTGTCAGTCAGTCTGTCAGTCTATCAGTCAATCTCTCAGTCTGTCAGTCTGTCAGTCTGTCTGTCAGTGTCAGTCAGTCAGTCTGTCTGTCAGTCTGTCAGTCAGTCTATCAGTCAGTCAGTCTCTCAGTCTGTCTGTCAGTCAGATTGTCAGTCAGTCTGTCAGTCAGCTGTCAGTCAGTCTCAATCTGTCAGTCAGTCAGTCTGTCAGTCAGTCTGTCTGTCAGTCTGTCAGTCAGTCTGTCAGTCAGTCTATCAGTCAGTCTGTCTGTCTGTCTGTCTGTCAGTCTGTCAGTCAGTCTGTCAGTATCAGTCAGTCTGTCAGTCTGTCAGTCAGTCTGTCAGTGTCGGTCAGTCTGTCAGTCTATCTGTCAGTCTGTCAGTCATTCTATCAGTCTGTCAGTCAGTTTCAGTCTGTCAGTCTGTCTGCCAGTCACTCAGTGTCAGTCAGTCTGTCTGTCAGTATGTCAGTCTGTCTGTCAGTCTGTCAGTCAATCTGTCAGTCTGGCGGTCTGTCAGTCAGTCTGTCAGTCAGTCTGTCAGTGTCAGTCTGTCAGTCTGTCCGTCAGTCTATCAGTCTGTCAGTCTGTCTGTCAGTCAGTCTGTCAGTGTCAGTCAGTCTGTCAGTCAGTCTGTCAGTCAGTCTGTCAGTGTCGGTCAGTCTGTCAGTCTGTCTGTCAGTCTGTTGGTCAGTTTGTCAGTCAGTCTGTCAGTGTCAGTCAGTCTGTCAGTCATCCTGTCAGTCTGTCAGTCAGTCTATCAGTCTGTCAGTCAGTCTGTCAGTGTCAGTCAGTCTGTCTGTCAGTATGTCAGTCTCTCTGTCAGTCTGTCAATCAATCTGTCAGTCTGTCGGTCAGTCAGTCAGTCTGGGAGTGTCAGTCAGTCTGTCAGTCTGTCTGTCTGTCAGTCTGTCAGTCAGTCTATCAGTCTGTCAGTCTGTCTGTCAGTCTGTCAGTCAGTCTGTCAGTCAGTCTGTCTGTCAGTCTGTCTGTCAGTCAGTCTGTCTGTCAGTCAGTCTGTCAGTGTCAGTCAGTCTGTCTGTCATCCTGTCAGTCTGTCAGTCAGTCTATCAGTCCGTCTGTCTGTCAGTCAGTCTGTCAGTGTTAGTCAGTCTGTCAGTCAGTCTGTCAGTGTCAGTCAGTCTGTCAGTCAGTCTGTCAGTCAGTCTGTCAGAGTCAGTCAGTCAGTCAGTCAGTCAGTCAGTCAGTCTGTCTGTCTGTCAGTCTGTCAGTCAGTCAGTCTGTCAGTCTGTCAGTCAGTCTGTCTGTCAGTCAGTCTGTCAGTGTCAGTCAGTCTGTCAATCTGTCTGTCACTCAGTCTGTCAGTTGGTCAGTCAGTTGGTCAGTCTGTCAGTCTGTCTGTCAGTCGGTCTGTCTGTCAGTCTGTCTGTCAGTCAGTCTGTCAGTGTCAGTCAGTCTGTCGGTCTGTTTGTCAGTCTGTCAGTCAATCTGTCAGTTTGTCAGTCTGTAAGTCAGTCAGTCTGTCAGGGTCAATCAGTCTGTCAGTCTGTCAGTCAGTGTATCAGTCTGTCAGTCAGTCAGTCTGTCAGTCTGTCAGTCTGTCTATCAGTGTCGGTCAGTCTGTCAGTCTGTCTGTCAGTCTGTCAGTGAGTCTATCAGTCTGTCAGTCAGTCTGTCAGTCTGTCTGTCTGTCAGTCTGTCAGTCAGTCTGTCAGTGTCAGTCCGTCTGTCAGTCAGTCTGTCAGTGTCAGTGAGTCAGTGAGTCAGTCAGTCAGTCAGTCAGTCTGTCTGTCAGTCTGTCTGTCTGTCTGTCAGTCTGTCAATATGTCAGTCTGTCAGTCTGTCAGTCAGTCTGTCAGTCTGTCAGTCAGTCTGTCTGTCAGTCTGGCAGTCAGTCTGTCAATCTGTCTGTCAGTCAGTCTGTCAGTCTGTCTGTCTGTCAGTCCGTCAGTCTGTCAGTCAGTCTGTAAGTCTTTCTGTCAGTCTGTCAGTCAGTCTCTCAGTCTGTCAATCAGTCCGTCAGTCAGTCTGTCAGTCAGTCTGTCAGTCTGTCAGTCTGTCAGTCTGTCTGTCAGTCAGTCAGTCTGTCAGTCTGTCTCTCAGTCAATCTGTCAGTCTCTCAGTCAGTCTGTCTGTCCGTCCGTCAGTCAATCTGTCAGTCTGTCAGTCTGTCAGTGTCAGTCAGTCTGTCTGTCAGTCTGTCAGTCAGTCTATCAGTCTGTCAGTCAGTCTGTCAGTGTCGGTCAGTCTGTCAGTGTGTCTGTCAGTCTGTCAGTCTGTCGGTCAGTCTGTCAGTCAGTCTGTCAGTGTCAGACAGTCTGTCAGTCATCCTGTCAGTCTGTCAGTCAGTTTCAGTCTGTCAGTCTGTCTGTCAGTCACTCAGTGTCAGTCAGTCTGTCTGTCAGTATGTCAGTCTGTCTGTCAGTCTGTCAGTCAATCTGTCAGTCTGGCGGTCTGTCAGTCAGTCTGTCAGTGTCAGTCTGTCAGTCTGTCCGTCAGTCTATCAGTCTGTCAGTCTGTCTGTCAGTCAGTCTGTCAGTGTCAGTCAGTCTGTCTGTCAGTCTGTCTGTCAGGCAGTCTGTCAGTGTCAGTCAGTCTGTCTGTCATCCTGTCAGTCTGTCAGTCAGTCTATCAGTCTGTCAGTCAGTCTGTCTGTCTGTCAGTCTGTCAGTCAGTCTGTCAGTGTCAGTCAGTCTGTCAGTCAGTCGGTCAGTGTCAATCAGTCTGTCAGTCAGTCAGTCAGTCAGTCTGTCTGTCAGTCTGTCTTTCAGTCTGTCTGTCTGTCTGTCTGTCTGTCTGTCTGTCAGTCTGTCAGTCAATCTGTCAGTCTGTCAGTCTGTCAGTGTCAGTCAGTCTGTCTGTCAGTCTGTCAATCAGTCTATCAGTCTGTCAGTCAGTCTGTCTGTCAGTCTGTCAGTCAGTCTGTCAGTCAGTCTGTCAGTGTCGGCCAGTCTGTCTGTCAGTATGTTGGTCAGTCTGTCAGTCAGTCAGTCAGTGTCAGTCAGTCTGTCAGTCTGACTGTCAGTCTGTCGTTCAGTCTGTCAGTCAGTCTGTCAGTGTCAGTCAGTCTGTCAGTTTGTCGGTCATCCTGTCAGTCTGTCAGTCAGTCTATCAGTCGGTCTGTCAGTCAGTCTCTCAGTGTCAGTCAGTCTGTCAGTCAGTCAGTCAGTCAGTCTGTCTGTCAGTCAGTCAGTCTGTCAGTCTGTCTGTCAATATGTCAGTCTGTCAGTCTGTCTGTCAGTCTGTCTGTCAGTCTGTCAGTCACTCAGTCTGTCAGTCAGTCTGTCAGTCTGTCTGTCTGTCTGTCAGTCTGTCTGTCAGTCAGTCTGTCAGTCTGTCTGCCAGTCTGTCAGTCTGTCAGTGTCAATCAGTCTGTCTGTCAGTCTGTCAGTCTGCCTGTCAGTCTGTCAGTCAGTCAGTCAGTCAGTCAGTCAGTCAGTCAGTCAGTCAGTCAGTCTGTCTGTCTGTCTGTCTGTCTGTCTGTCTGTCTGTCTGTCAGTCTGTCAGTCAGTCTGTCAGTGTCAGTCAGTCTGTCAGCCTGTCAGTCAGTCTGTCAGTATGTCAGTCAGTTTCTCAGTCTGTCAGTCAGTCTGTCAGTCAGTCTGTCAGTCAGTCTGTCAGTCAGTCTCAATCTGTCAGTCAGTCAGTCTGTCAGTCAGTCTGTCTGTCAGTCTGTCAGTCAGTCTATCAGTCAGTCTGTCTGTCTGTCTGTCTGTCTGTCAGTCTGTCAGTCAGTCTGTCAGTATCAGTCAGTCTGTCAGTCTGTCAGTCAGTCTGTCAGTGTCGGTCAGTCTGTCAGTCTCTCTGTCAGTCTGTCAGTCATTCTATCAGTCTGTCAGTCAGTCTGTCAGTCAGTCTGTCAGTCAGTCTGTCAGTCAGTCTGTCAGTCTGTCAGTCAAACTGTCAGTCTGTCAGTCAGTCTGTCAGTGTCAGTCAGTCTGTCAGTTTGTCGGTCATCCTGTCAGTCTGTCAGTCATTCTATCAGTCTGTCTGTCAGTCAGTCTGTCAGTGTCAGTCAGTCTGTCAGTCAGTCAGTCAGTCTGTCTGTCAGTCAGTCTGTCAGTCTGTCTGTCAATATGTCAGTCTGTCAGTCTGTCTGTCAGTCTGTCTGTCAGTCTGTCAGTCAGTCTGTCTGTCAGTCTGTCAGTCAGTCAGTCTGTCAGTGTCATTCAGTCTGTCTGTCAGTGTCGGTCAGTCTGTCAGTCTCTCTGTCAGTCTGTCAGTCAATCTGTCAGTCTGTCAGTCAGTCTCAGTCAGTCTGTCAGTCAATCTATCAGTCTGTCAGTCAGTCTGTCTGTCAGTCTGTTAGTCAGTCTGTCAGTGCCGGTCAGTCTGTCTGTCAGTATTTCAGTGTGTCAGTCTGTCAGTTTGTCTGTCATCCTGTCAGTCTGTCAGTCAGTCTATCAGTCTGTCTGTCAGTCTGTCTGTCAGTCTGTCAGTCAGTCTGTCAGTTTGTCTGTCATCCTGTCAGTCTGTCAGTCAGTCAGTCTGTCAGTCAGTCAGTCAGTCAGTCAGTCAGTCAGTCAGTCTGTCAGTGTCAGTCAGTCTGTCTGTCAGTCAGTCAGTCAGTCTGACAGTCAGTCTCTCAGTCTGTCTGTAAGTGTGTCAATATGTCAGTCTGTCAGTCTGTCTGTCAGTCTCTCTGTCTGTCAGTCTGTCAGTTGGTCAGTCAGTCTGTCAGTCAGTCACTCAGTCTGTCAGTGTCAGTCAGGCTGTCTGTCAGTCTGTCAGTCAGTCTGTCAGTCTGTCAGTCTGTCTGTCAGTCGGTAAGTCTGTCTGTCAGTCTGTCTGTCAGTCTGTCAGTCTGTCTGTCAGTCAGTCTGGCAGTCTATCAGTGTCAGTCAGTCTGCCAGTCTGTCTGTCAGTCTGTCAGTCAGTCTGTCAGTGTGGGTCAGTCTGTCAGTTTGTCTGTCATCCTGTCAGTTTGTCAGTCAGTCTATCAGTCAGTCTGTCAGTCAGTCTATCAGTCAGTCTGTCGGTCAGTCTGTCAGTGTCAGTCAGTCTGTCTGTCAGTCAGTCTGTCAGTCTGTCAGTCAGTCTGTCAGTCTGTCTGTCAATATGTCAGTCTGTCAGTCTGTCAGTCAGTCAGTCTGTCAGTCAGTCTGTCAGTCAGTCAGACTGTCAGTCAGTCTGTCTGTCTGTCTGTCTGTCAGTCAGTCTGTCAGTCAGTCTGTCTGTCAGTCAGTCTGTCTGTCAGTCAGTCTGTCCGTCTGTCTGTCAGTCTGTCTGTCTGTCAGTCTGCCAGTCAGTCTGTCAGTCAGTCTGTCAGTCTGTCTGTCAGTCTGTCAGTCTGTCTGCCAGTCTGTCAGTCTGTCTGTCAGTCTGTCTGTCAGTCTGCCAGTCAATCTGTCAGTCTCTCAGTCAGTCTGTCTGTCTGTCTGTCAGTCTGTCAGTCTGTCAGTCAATCCGTCAGTCAATCTGTCAGTCAGTCTGTCAGTGTCAGTCAGTCTGTCTGTCAGTCTGTCAGTCAGTCTATCAGTCTGTCAGTCAGTCTGTCTGTCAGTCAGTCTGTCAGTCAGTCTGTCAGTGTCGGTCAGTCTGTCAGTCTGTCTGTCAGTCTGTTGGTCAGTTTGTCAGTCAGTCTGTCAGTGTCAGTCAGTCTGTCAGTCATCCTGTCAGTCTGTCAGTCAGTCTGTCAGTCAGTCTGTCAGTGTCAGTCAGTCTGTCTGTCAGTATGTCAGTCTCTCTGTCAGTCTGTCAATCAATCTGTCAGTCTGTCGGTCTGTCAGTCAGTCTGGGAGTGTCAGTCAGTCTGTCAGTCTGTCTGTCTGTCAGTCTGACAGTCAGTCTATCAGTCTGTCAGTCTGTCTGTCAGTCTGTCAGTCAGTCTGTCAGTGTCGGTCAGTCTGTCTGTCAGTCTGTCTGTCAGTCTGTCTGTCAGTCAGTCTGTCAGTGTAAGTCAGTCTGTCTGTCATCCTGTCAGTCTGTCAGTCAGTCTATCAGTCCGTCTGCCTGTCAGTCAGTCTGTCAGTGTTAGTCAGTCTGTCAGTCAGTCTGTCAGTGTCAGTCAGTCTGTCAGTCAGTCTGTCAGAGTCAGTCAGTCAGTCAGTCAGTCAGTCAGTCAGTCTGTCTGTCTGTCAGTCTGTCTGTCTGTCAGTCTGTCAATATGTCAGTTTGTCAGTCAGTCTGTCAGTCTGTCAGTCAGTCTGTCTGTCAGTCAGTCTGTCAGTGTCAGTCAGTCTGTCAATCTGTCTGTCACTCAGTCTGTCAGTTGGTCAGTCAGTTGGTCAGTCTGTCAGTCTGTCTGTCAGTCGGTCTGTCTGTCAGTCTGTCTGTCAGCCAGTCTGTCAGTCAGTCTGTCAGTGTCAGTCAGTCTGTCGGTCTGTTTGTCAGTCTGTCAGTCAATCTGTCAGTTTGTCAGTCTGTAAGTCAGTCAGTCTGTCAGGGTCAATCAGTCTGTCAGTCTGTCAGTCAGTGTATCAGTCTGTCAGTCAGTCTGTCTGTCAGTCTGTCAGTCTGTCTGTCAGTGTCGGTCAGTCTGTCAGTCTGTCTGTCAGTCTGTCAGTGAGTCTATCAGTCTGTCAGTCAGTCTGTCAGTCTGTCTGTCTGTCTGTCTGTCAGTCTGTCTGTCAGTGTCAGTCCATCTGTCAGTCAGTCTGTCAGTGTCAGTCAGTCAGTCAGTCAGTCAGTCAAGTCAGTCAGTCAGTCAGTCAGTCAGTCAGTCAGTCAGTCAGTCTGTCTGTCTGTCTGTCTGTCTGTCTGTCTGTCAGTCTGTCAATATGTCAGTCTGTTAGTCTGTCAGTCAGTCTGTCAGTCTGCCAGTCAGTCTGTCTGTCAGTCTGGCAGTCAGTCTGTCAATCCGTCTGTCAGTCAGTCTGTCAGACTGTCTGTCTGTCAGTCTGTCAGTCTGTCAGTCTGTCAGTCAGTCTGTAAGTCTTTCTGTCAGTCTGTCAGTCAGTCTCTCAGTCTGTCAATCAGTCCGTCAGTCAGTCTGTCAGTCAGTCTGTCTGTCCATCCGTCAGTCAATCTGTCAGTCTGTCAGTCTGTCAGTGTCAGTCAGTCTGTCTGTCAGTCTGTCAGTCAGTCTATCAGTCTGTCAGTCAGTCTGTCAGTGTCGGTCAGTCTGTCAGTCTGTCTGTCAGTCTGTCGGTCAGTCTGTCAGTCAGTCGGTCAGTCTGTCAGTCAGTCTGTCAGTGTCAGACAGTCTGTCAGTCATCCTGTCAGTCTGTCAGTCAGTTTCAGTCTGTCAGTCTGTCTGTCAGTCACTCAGTGTCAGTCAGTCTGTCTGTCAGTATGTCAGTCTGTCTGTCAGTCTGTCAGTCAATCTGTCAGTCTGGCGGTCTGTCAGTCAGTCTGTCAGTGTCAGTCTGTCAGTCTGTCCGTCAGTCTATCAGTCTGTCAGTCTGTCTGTCTGTCAGTCTGTCAGTGTCAGTCAGTCTGTCTGTCAGTCTGTCTGTCAGTCAGTCTGTCAGTGTCAGTCAGTCTGTCTGTCATCCTGTCAGTCTGTCAGTCAGTCTATCAGTCTGTCAGTCAGTCTGTCTCTCTGTCAGTCTGTCAGTCAGTCTGTCAGTGTCAGTCAGTCTGTCAGTCAGTCGGTCAGTGTGAATCAGTCTGTCAGTCAGTCAGTCAGTCAGTCTGTCTGTCAGTCTGTCTTTCAGTCTGTCTGTCTGTCTGTCTGCCTGTCTGTCTGTCTGTCAGTCTGTCAGTCAATCTGTCAGTCTGTCAGTCTGTCAGTCAGTCTGTCAGTGTCAGTCAGTCTGTCTGTCAGTCTGTCAGTCAGTCTATCAGTCTGTCAGTCAGTCTGTCTGTCAGTCTGTCAGTCAGTCTGTCAGTCAGTCTGTCAGTGTCGGCCAGTCTGTCTGTCAGTCTGTTGGTCAGTCTGTCAGTCAGTCTGTCAGTCATTCTATCAGTCTGTCAGTCAGTCTGTCAGTCAGTGTGTCAGTCAGTCTGTCAGTCTGTCTGTCAGTGTCGGTCAGTCTGTCAGTCTGTCTGTCAGTCTGTCAGTGAGTCTATCAGTCTGTCAGTCAGTCTGTCAGTCTGTCTGTCCGTCAGTCTGTCCGTCAGTCTGTCAGTCAGTCTGTCAGTGTCAGTCCATCTGTCAGTCAGTCTGTCAGTCAGTCAGTCAGTCAGTCAGTCAGTCAGTCAGTCAGTCAGTCAGTCTGTCTGTCTGTCTGTCTGTCTTCTGTCTGTCTGTCTGTCTGTCTGTCAGTCTGTCTGTCTGTCTGTCAGTCTGTCAATATGTCAGTCTGTCAGTCAGTCTGTCAGTCTGTCAGTCAGTCTGTCTGTCAGTCTGGCAGTCAGTCTGTCAATCCGTGTGTCAGTCAGTCTGTCAGTCTGCCTGTCTGTCAGTCTGTCAGTCTGTCAGTCAGTCTGTAAGTCTTTCTGTCAGTCTGTCAGTCAGTCTCTCAGTCTGTCAATCAGTCCGTCAGTCAGTCTGTCAGTCAGTCAGTCTGTCAGTCTGTCTGTCAGTCAGTCAGTCTGTCAGTCTGTCTCTCAGTCAATCTGTCAGTCTCTCAGTCAGTCTGCCTGTCCATCCGTCAGTCAATCTGTCAGTCTGTCAGTCTGTCAGTGTCAGTCAGTCTGTCTGTCAGTCTGTCAGTCAGTCTGTCAGTCTGTCAGTGTCGGTCAGTCTGTCAGTCTGTCTGTCAGTCTGTCGGTCAGTCTGTCAGTCAGTCGGTCAGTCTGTCAGTCAGTCTGTCAGTGTCAGACAGTCTGTCAGTCATCCTGTCAGTCTGTCAGTCAGTTTCAGTCTGTCAGTCTGTCTGTCAGTCACTCAGTGTCAGTCAGTCTGTCTGTCAGTATGTCAGTCTGTCTGTCAGTCTGTCAGTCAATCTGTCAGTCTGGCGGTCTGTCAGTCAGTCTGTCAGTGTCAGTCTGTCAGTCTGTCCGTCAGTCTATCAGTCTGTCAGTCTGTCTGTCAGTCAGTCTGTCAGTGTCAGTCAGTCTGTCTGTCAGTCTGTCTGTCAGTCAGTCTGTCAGTGTCAGTCAGTCTGTCTGTCATCCTGTCAGTCTGTCAGTCAGTCTATCAGTCTGTCAGTCAGTCTGTCTGTCTGTCAGTCTGTCAGTCAGTCTGTCAGTGTCAGTCAGTCTGTCAGTCAGTCGGTCAGTGTCAATCAGTCTGTCAGTCAGTCAGTCAGTCAGTCTGTCTGTCAGTCTGTCTTTCAGTCTGTCTGTCTGTCTGTCTGTCTGTCAGTCTGTCAGTCAATCTGTCAGTCTGTCAGTCTGTCAGTCAGTCTGTCAGTGTCAGTCAGTCTGTCTGTCTGTCAGTCTGTCAGTCAGTCTATCAGTCTGTCAGTCAGTCTGTCTGTCAGTCTGTCAGTCAGTCTGTCAGTCAGTCTGTCAGTGTTGGCCAGTCTGTCTGTCAGTCTGTTGGTCAGTCTGTCAGTCAGTCTGTCAGTGAGTCAGTCTGTCGGTCAGTCTGTCAGTCAGTCTGTCAGTGTCAGTCAGTCTGTCAGTTTGTCGGTCATCCTGTCAGTCTGTCAGTCAGTCTATCAGTCTGTCTGTCAGTCAGTCTGTCAGTGTCAGTCAGTCTGTCAGTCAGTCAGGCAGTCTGTCTGTCAGTCATTCAGTCTGTCAGTCTGTCTGTCAATATGTCAGTCTCTCAGTCTGTCTGTCAGTCTGTCTGTCAGTCTGTCAGTCAGTCAGTCAGTCAGTCAGTCAGTCTGTCTGTCAGTCAGTCAGTCAGTCTGTCTGTCTGTCTGTCTGTCTGTCTGTCTGTCTGTCTGTCTGTCAGTCTGTCAGTCAGTCTGTCAGTGTCAGTCAGTCTGTCAGCCTGTCAGTCAGTCTGTCAGTATGTCAGTCAGTCTCTCAGTCTGTCTGTCAGACAGTCTGTCAGTCAGTCTGTCAGTCAGTCTGTCAGTCAGTCTCAATCTGTCAGTCAGTCAGTCTGTCAGTCAGTCTGTCTGTCAGTCTGTCAGTCAGTCTATCAGTCAGTCTGTCTGTCTGTCTGCCAGTCTGTCAGTCAGTCTGTCAGTATCAGTCAGTCTGTCAGTCTGTCAGTCAGTCTGTCAGTCAGTCTGTCAGTGTCGGTCAGTCTGTCAGTCTCTCTGTCAGTCTGTCAGTCATTCTATCAGTCTGTCAGTCAGTCTGTCAGTCAGTGTGTCAGTCAGTCTGTCAGCCTGTCTGTCAGTGTCGGTCAGTCTGTCAGTCTGTCTGTCAGTCTGTCAGTGAGTCTATCAGTCTGTCAGTCAGTCTGTCAGTCTGTCTGTCCGTCAGTCTGTCAGTCAGTCTGTCAGTGTCAGTCCATCTGTCAGTCAGTCTGTCAGTCAGTCAGTCAGTCAGTCAGTCAGTCAGTCAGTCAGTCAGTCAGTCAGTCTGTCTGTCTGTCTGTCTGTCTGTCTGTCTGTCTGTCTGTCTGTCTGTCTGTCTGTCTGTCTGTCAGTCTGTCTGTCTGTCTGTCTGTCAGTCTGTCAATATGTCAGTCTGTCAGTCAGTCTGTCAGTCTGTCAGTCAGTCTGTCTGTCAGTCTGGCAGTCAGTCTGTCAATCCGTGTGTCAGTCAGTCTGTCAGTCAGTCAGTCAGTCAGTCAGTCAGTCAGTCAGTCAGTCAGTCTGTCAGTCAGTCAGTCAGTCTGTCTGTCTGTCTGTCTGTCTGTCTGTCTGTCTGTTGTCTGTCTGTCTGTCTGTCTGTCTGTCTGTCTGTCTGTCAGTCTGTCTGTCTGTCTGTCAGTCTGTCAATATGTCAGTCTGTCAGTCAGTCTGTCAGTCAGTCAGTCAGTCAGTCAGTCAGTCAGTCAGTCAGTCTGTCTGTCTGTCTGTCTGTCTGTCTGTCTGTCTGTCTGTCTGTCTGTCTGTCTGTCTGTCTGTCTGTCAGTCTGTCTGTCTGTCTGTCAGTCTGTCAATATGTCAGTCTGTCAGTCAGTCTGTCAGTCAGTCAGTCAGTCAGTCAGTCAGTCAGTCAGTCTGTCTGTCAGTCTGTCTGTTAGTATGTCAGTCTGTCAGTCAGTCTGTCAGTGTGTAAGTCAATCTGTCAGTCTGTCGGTCTGTCAGTCAGTCTGTCAGTGTCAGTCAGTCTGTCTGTAAGTCTGTCAGTCTGTCAGTCAGTCTATCAGTCTGTCAGTCTGTCAGTCAGTCTGTCAGTGTCGGTCAGTCTGTCTGTCAGTCAGTCTGTCAGTGTCAGTCAGTCTGTCAGTCAGTCAGTCAGTCAGTCAGTCAGTCAGCCAGCCAGTCAGTCAGTCAGTCAGTCAGTCAGTCAGTCAGTCAGTCTGTCTGTCTGTCTGTCTGTCTGTCTGTCTGTCTGTCTGTCAGTCAGTCTGTCAGTCTGTCAGTCAGTCTGTCTGTCAGACTGTCAGTCAGTCTGTCAGTGTCAGTCAGTCTGGCAATCTGTCTGTCAGTCAGTCTGTCTGTTGGTCAGTCAGTCGGTCAGTCTGTCAGTTTGTCTGTCAGTCTGTCTGTCAATATGTCTGTCTGTCAGTCTGTCTGTCAGTCTGTCAGTCAGTCTGTCAGTCTGTCTGTCAGTCAGTCTGTCAGTGTCAGTCAGTCTCTCTGTCAGTCGGTAAGTCTGTCTGTCAGTCAGTCTGTCAGTCTGTCTGTCAGCCAGTCTGTCAGTCAGTCTGTCAGTCAGTCTGTCAGTCAGTCTGTCAGTCTGTCTGTCAGTCAGTCTGTCAGTCAGTCTGTCTGTCAGTCTGCCAGTCAGTCTGTCAGTCTGTCAGTCTGTCTGTCAGTCTGTCAGTCAGTCTGTCAGGCTGTCAATCAGTCTGTAAGTCTTTCTGCCAGTCTTTCTGCCAGTCTGTCAGTCAGTCTGTCAGTCTCTCAGTCTGTCAATCAGTCTGTCAGTCAGTCAGTCTGTCAGTCAGTCTGTCAGTCTGTCAGTCTGTCTGTCAGTCTGTCAGTCTGTCTGTCAGTCTGTCAGTCAATCTGTCAGTCTCTCAGTCAGTCTGTCTGTCTGTCTGTCTGTCAGTCAATCTGTCAGTGTCAGTCAGTCTGTCAGTCAGTCTATCAGTCAGTCAGTCAGTCTGTCTGTCAGTGTCAGTCAGTCTGTCTGTCAGTCTGTCAGTCAGTCTATCAGTCTGTCAGTTAGTCTGTCTGTCAGTCTGTCAGTCAGTCTGTCAGTCAGTGTTGGTCAGTCTGTCAGTCTGTCTGTCAGTCTGTCGGTCAGTCTGTCAGTCAGTCTGTCAGTGTCAGTCAGACTGTCAGTCATCCTGTCAGTCTGTCAGTCAGTCTATCAGTATGTCAGTCAGTGTGTCAGTGTCAGGCAGTCTGTCAGTCTGTCTGTCAGTATGTAAGTCTGTCTGTCGGTCTGTCAGTCTGTCAGTCAATCTGTCAGTCTGTCGGTCTGTCAGTCAGTCTGTCTGTCAGTCCGTCAGTGTCGGTCAGTCTCTCTGTCAGTCTGCCTGTCAGTCAGTCTGTCAGTGTCAGTCAGTCTGTCTGTCATCCTGTCAGTCAGTCTATCAGTCTGTCAGTCAGTCTGTCAGTCTGTCTGTCTGTCAGTCTGTCAGTCTGTCAGTCAGTCTGTCAGTGTCAGTCAGTCTGTCAGTCAGTCAGTCAGTCAGTCGGTCGGTGAGTCAGTCTGTCTGTCTGTCTGTCTGTCTGTCTGTCTGTCAGTCAGTCAGTCTGTCAGTAAGTCTGTCAATCTGTCAGTCAGTCTGTCAGTCAGTCTGTCAGTCAGTCTGTCGGTCTGTCAGTCAGTCTGTCTGT
>CM062290.1:61337364-61339864 GCA_031216915.1 Pictodentalium vernedei | reverse complement strand
GTCTGTCTGTCAGTCTGTCAGTCTGTCTGTCAGTCTGCCAGTCAGTCTGTCAGTCTGTCAGTCTGTCAGTCTGTCTTTCTGCCAGTCTGTCAGTCAGTCTGTCAGTCTGTCAGTCAGTCTCTCAGTCTGTCAATCAGTCTGTCAGTCAGTCAGTCTGTCAGTCAGTCTGTCAGTCTGTCAGTCTGTCAGTCTGTCTGTCAGTCAGTCTGTCAGTCTGTCTGTCAGTCTGTCAGTCAATCTGTCAGTCTCTCAGTCAGTCTGTCTGTCTGTCAGTCTGTCAGTCAATCTGTCAGTGTCAGTCAGTCTGTCAGTCAGTCTATCAGTCAGTCAGTCAATCTGTCTGTCAGTGTCAGTCAGTCTGTCTGTCAGTCTGTCAGTCAGTCTATCAGTCTGTCAGTTAGTCTGTCTGTCAGTCTGTCAGTCAGTCTGTCAGTCAGTGTTGGTCAGTCTGTCAGTCTGTCTGTCAGTCTGCCGGTCAGTCAGTCTGTCAGTCAGTCTGTCAGTGTCAGTCAGACTGTCAGTCATCCTGTCGGTCTGTCAGTCAGTCTATCAGTATGTCAGTCAGTGTGTCAGTGTCAGGCAGTCTGTCAGTCTGTCTGTCAGTATGTAAGTCTGTCTGTCGGTCTGTCAGTCTGTCAGTCAATCTGTCAGTCTGTCGGTCTGTCAGTCAGTCTGTCAGTGTCAGTCAGTCTGTCAGTCTGTCTGTCCGTCAGTGTCGGTCAGTCTGTCTGTCAGTCTGCCTGTCAGTCAGTCTGTCAGTGTCAGTCAGTCTGTCTGTCATCCTGTCAGTCAGTCTATCAGTCTGTCAGTCAATCTGTCAGTCTGTCTGTCTGTCAGTCTGTCAGTCAGTCTGTCAGTGTCAGTCAGTCTGTCAATCAGTCAGTCGGTCGGTCGGTCGGTCGGTCGGTCGGTCGGTCAGTCAGTCTGTCTGTCTGTCTGTCTGTCTGTCTGTCTGTCTGTCTGTCTGTCAGTCTGTCTGTCAGTCTGTCTGTCAGTCTGTCAATATGTCAGTCTGTCTGTCTGTCTGTCTGTCAGTCAGTCTGTCAGTGTCAGTCAGTCTGTCAATCTGTCTGTCAGTCAGTCTGTCAGTTGGTCACTCAGTCGGTCAGTCTGTCAGTCTGTCTGTCAGTCTGTCTGTCTGTCAGTCTGTCTGTCAATCTGTCAGTCAGTCTGTTAGTCTGTTAGTCTGTCCGACAGTGTCAGCCAGTCTGTCGGTCTGTCTGTCAGTCAATCTGTCAGTCTGTCAGTCTGTAAGTCAGTCTTTCTGTCTGTCAGTCTGTCAGTGTCAATCAGTCTGTCAGTCAGTGTATCAGTCTGTTAGTCTGTCTGTCAGTCTGTCAGTCTGTCTGTCAGTGTCGGTCAGTCTGTCAGTCTGTCAGTCTGTCTGTCAATCTGTCAGTCTGTCAGTCAGTCTGTCAGTGTCAGTCAATCTGTCAGTTTGTCTGTCATCCTGTCAGTCTGTCAGTCAGTCTATCAGTCAGTCTGTCAGTCTGTCAGTCAGTCTGTCAGAGTCAATCAGTCTGTCAGTCAGTCAGTCTGTCAGTCAGTCAGGCTGTCAGTCTGTCAATATGTCAGTCTGTCAGTCTGTCAGTCTGTCTGTCAGTCTGTCAGTCAGTCTGTCAGTCTGTCTGTCTGTCAGTCAGTCAGTCTGTCAGTATGTCTGTCAGTCGGTAAGTCTGTCTGTCAGTCTGTCTGTCAGTCTGTCTGTCAGTCAGTATGTCAGTCAGTCTGTCAGTGTCAGTCAGTCTGTCTGTCAGTCTGTCAGTCTGCCTGTCAGTCTGTCAGTCAGTCTGTCAGTATGTCTGTCAGTCTGTCAGTCAGTCTGTCAGTCAGTCTATCAGTGTCAGTCAGTCTGTCAGCCTGTCAGTCAGTCTGTCAGTCAGTCTCTCAGTCTGTCTGTCAGTCAGTCTGTCAGTCAGTCTGTCAGTCAGTCTGTCAATCTGTCAGTCAGTCAGTCTGTCAGTCAGTCTGTCTGTCTGTCTGTCTGTTAGTCAGTCTATCAGTCAGTCTATCAGTCAGTCTGTCTGTCTGTCTGTCTGTCTGTCTGTCTGTCTGTCTGTCTGTCTGTCAGTCAGTCTGTCAGTGTCAGACAGTCTGTCAGTCTGGCGGTCAGTCTGTCAGTCTCTCTGTCAGTCTCCCTGTCAGTCTGTCAGTCATTCTGTCAGTCTGTCAGTCAGTCTGTCAGTCTGTCAGTCAGTCTGTCAGTCTGTCAGTCTGTCAGTCAATCTGTCAGTCTGCCAGTCAGTCTGTCAGTGCCAGTCAGTCTGTCAGTCTGTCTGTCAGTCAGTCTATCAGTCTGTCAGTCAGTCTGTCAGTGTCGGTCAGTCTGTCAGTCTGTCTGTCAGTCTGTCTGTCTGTCAGCCTGTCAGTCAGTCTGTCAGTGTCAGTCAGTCTGTCAGTTTGTCTGTCATCCTGTCAGTCTGTCAGTCAGTCTATCAGTCTGTCAGTCTGCCTGTCAGTCAGTCAGTCAGTCAGTCAGTCTGTCAGTGTCAGTCAGAGT